>CAHIKZ030001557.1:3915000-3917500 GCA_903632075.3 Acanthosepion pharaonis
TGAATTCAGAAAAAGGGGATGTGAATAGGTAATGCCAGGGCATTCTTTTATACCTGTAGTTGTTTCCATTAGATATATATTTTTTTAAAAACAAGGTCTATCTGAAAAGTAACGGGACTGGGTGTGCTGTGTGAGCTATGAGCAAAAGAGGTATAAGCAGATGATAACATTTTGAGAGTATATAATTGTAATCTTAGCATTTGCTTTGCTCAGTGTGTGGGAAGAGACGAGAGTTGTGGCAGGACAAATTGTGGCTGCTCACAACGTCCTGGGCATCTGGCAGTTTTTGGCCAAGAAGAACATTTCTGTAATGGTACAACCTCCCTATTGACCTGATCTTGCTCTGTGTGACTTTTTTCTTTTCCCCCAAGATTAAGGGATCATCAAGGGGACCCGTTTCGAAGGCGTGGAGACCATCAAGAGGGCTGTAACAATGGAGCTGCAGGGCATCCAAGAAGAATCCTTCCAGCAGTGCATAGAAGCATTAGATTTGCGAGTGATTACTTTGAAGGGGAAATCATGTAATTTTTTGTCTATATTTCTAAAATGAGGTATTATGTACACTATTTACATTATTCGAACTATTGTCCTCATCTTTGTCGCCATATTTATTACAACGTTTCGGCCGTTGTATGCTCTTCAGGTGCTTGGAGTGTCAAACTGAACCCTTTATTTTGCTCACTGGTGTAGACTGTTCTAGTTCCACGTGCCATGTTTAATGGATGTCAGTTATCAGTTATCTCCTGTTAATTTTCCCTCTGAAAGTTCTCCACTGCCTTAACTGGGTATTGAACTCACACTCTTTGTGTTCTGTCACTGGATCTAACCAACGCCTTTATCCACTGTGCCATGTGTCCTTTCGACATTCCAACCATCTGAAGAAGGCTGGAGCGTACAACGGCCGAAACATAATAAATATGGCAACAAAGATGAGGACAATAGTCTGAATAATGTAAATAATGTAATTTTTTGTTTGGAATTTCAATAAATTGATTGTGATACCAGTCCTGTTACTTTAAAACAGATCCCATATATAACTGTATAAAATGTTATTATGCATGAACTAGGATTTTCTGTCACACTAAAGATTTCTCTATCATAAAAGATCTTTGTCTCTCACTCTGGGAAGAGAAGTAATGGTTATCTTTTCCTGAATTTAGCTTTACTGATTTGATTTGATTTTTTTAATAAAAGTCATCTTTTTGTACTATACTGATCATTTAACAAGTGTGCTATTGCTAGTACCCTCTGTGTTTGTTTATATGCACATATACATCAGTGCACACACACACACACATGAACACACACTATGAAAAAAGAAAAAGAACAGAAAAATCAATTGCACCCATGAAAAGTCTATATATAAATGAGGCGAATGAAGAAAACATAACCAGCGAGTAAATTCAAGCTCTCCCAGCTGGTATTTCAAACTTGAGTCGTTCCTTCTTGAGTTCTGTCTCCAAATCACACTAACTGCCCGTTCTAGCCGTCAACCGTGAATGTCCCTCAAGAACTCCCGACTCGGAAAAAAAGTAGTTGTTTTTATAGTTGTTCATGTACCCATAATCCCTTGTGTCTTCATGTGATCCCATAATTCATTGTGTCCATGTCCCATAATGCATTGCATCGTTATTGCATAAAAATGCGATGCCAGTCCCCCCTCATTCTTTTACATTATCTGGCCGAGGATGGATTACGGCAGAGTGGTAAGTGCTTTTTTCTCTCCCTCATTTCAACTGCAGTAGCTTTACATGCTAAGCAAATACGGGCTCTTTTTTGGCGGGGACAAGGCAAGTCGTGACCAGTTGTGCTCGTCCCAGGTTCTGTCTCATGTCCGCCACAATAAAAGAAAAAACAAAAAATATAAAACATCAATTGCTGATACCCCTTCATGAGTGGATAGAGTGGTTGCTGGAGGGTCTGCCTATGAAACTCTGGATTCAGGATGCTGAAGGTAACACCAATCATCTAAGTGACAAACTTTATATTTGTATTAATTCTTTTATATATATAAGTAATTTATCAAGTCTAGAAGAAGCCTCAACAGAATGCAGAAAGCACTGGGTGGCCGTTTCGTCCTATATTTGGGACTCATCAGCAGTGCACATCCACTACCGAGAATTGAAACCCAGACAGTTACATTGACAGGCAAACGTCATACCAACTCTACTAACAGGCCTCAGTGATGAAGAGGTAGTGAACTAGACTTGATATTGTGCCGCTTGTTCACATATTCTGTGGTGGAACTCATCCAAGTTCCTTTACCCATAGGACTGTGCCCCCTAGAGCCATGACTATTATCCCCAAGCCGCTCCATCCAGAGCATTAGAAGCTGGTTCAAGCAAGGATATACAAATGATAGAAATTAATGAGGATTTGAGATAAGGGGATAATAGTGGATGCACACTGCTGATGAGTCCCAAATATAGGATATAGGATGAAACAGCCATCCAGTGCTTTCTGCATTCTGTTGAGGTTTCTTCTAGACTGGATAAATTAC